>CM053789.1:725135463-725147963 GCA_028749045.1 Cupressus sempervirens | reverse complement strand
TCTCACCATAGCTGACAAGCTTTCAATAATGGGTCTAGTTGTACCATCTTCCTTATCTCTTTTCTCTAGTGTTATATTCAAAATTTACTTAGGATTTTTAGGATATACATGACCAACAACTTTGTTTAGATACCCCTTTAGGATCTCATCCTACTTTTAAAGTGTTATCAATTTTGTATCATCCTACTCTAAATGCATAAACACTTCTTTAATTCCAGTTGTCACCATTAACTTGGCAGTGTCCAATGTGGGTTTCCCAAGTACAACCTCCCTAATCTAATAATCCTTCAGAGTCAATTCCTGAACATTTGCATGTGGAGGAGGGATAGCAACATGAGCAAGAAAATCTTGATTCTGAACACTCATAATAAAAGTCAATGTCCGTGCATCTTTTGGTGGTGACTCGAGTTTCTTAAGAACTTCAATCAATTCTCTCATTCCTTCTTCCTCGGAATCATATCACTACCTTTTGTTTCTAATCACCTCCTTTCTCAACCATCTCAAAATATGTTCCATCAGAGATTTACCTTTTGAAAATGAAGGATTTTCTCTGCTATTCTCTTTCTCTTATCACTCCTCTCTGGAGTCTTCTCCTTTTTTGAGAGATCCACATCAATAGTCTCAGTATCTATTAAGTCCATAGTTCTAACCTTTGTGTCTTGGGAAGTCTATTGAGGCTACTCACATATTTTCCCTTCTTCTAACACTTCATCAGTGGGTATTTATTGTGGCTCTTCATCTTGTTCTACTTAGACCTGTTCTTCTTCATTTTTCAAAGGGAGAGGAGTAGCAGAACATTTATCCATGCAAAATGTAACTTGATTTGGCGATGGTGGAGCTACTTCGGGTCCTTTTGGCTAAGATGGAAACTAACTCCAATCCTATTATTGAGGTTGATTGGTTGGAGTATCTCTTATCTTATCTCCCACCAATCTGAAAGACATCAATCCCTTCACCCTCCTGCTCATCAATTCATTGCTATAACTCATCCTCTGAAGTGATAGACTGAATAGGTTGCTCAAGAATGAATGGTGGTGTAATTATGGATCTTCTTCTTCATTCTAACTCTATGGCTCTAGAAAGAGGAGTCCTCTAACTCAAAGGAAATTTATCCTCTATGTCTTCATCATCCTCTTCTTCCTCTTCTGGAATAACCTCTAGTACATGGATTCTTCCTCTTCTGGAATAACCTCTAGTACATGGAAAAGGAATAACTCTCCTAATCACCTTATGTCTCCTCTTCACTAGAGTCTTGATCTTTCTTCTTTTAGGATTCTATGGGTAGGTTTTCACCTATTGTTGGGGAAAAGACATTGTTTGTACATTTTCTTTAGTCCCTCTTTGCCCTTGATCTTGCAGTGGCACTTAAGGATTATCCTGGGTCTGCATAGCTTCTACATTCTCTGACCCTTGTACATTTTCTGCCCCTTGTTGTGGTAGTGCTTAATTTGGTTCCTCTTCTAGTTTAGCTTGTTGGGGAGAATTTTTCTTCCTCTTGCCTTTACCCTTTTGAGCCCTATAATATCCAACTTCTCTATCGAGTTGGTTCACTATTTCTAGCATTACTAGGGACTAAGCTATAAAAGTGGGTAGTGTTACCTTAGCTCCTGTACCTCTTGTTGGGTGAGTTGTTGCATGGAAGACTACCACTTGAGGAAATGGATCGAGTTTGAAAGGTCTTTTGATCCAATCCTTAGTCAATTTGATGACATTTCTAGCCTTGTGATTAATATCTAATTTTTCTTCCTTATCAATCTCAACATTCATAATGGGTCAATCACAAATCTTATCTCTATTATGCAATGGATAAAGGACATCCTTGATATCTTGTTGCACTACCTTTAATGTAACCTTTATCTTCAAAGCATTGCTTGCCAGATAAAGAGTCATCCTACAATAATCCCTTATTCTGATATTATAGTCATCTATTGCATTCATCCAATGGTCCTCAATTGCATCTTCATTTTGAAATGTTTTTCCAGCTAAATACTACACCCTTCCAATTTATCAAAATAAGGATGAGGAGAGTTATATTCCTCCAAGGGATATTGATCCCACTTAGGCTCAAAAGACAAAATATCTTATCTCTAGACCACACTAAATGGTCCTATAGTAATATGCCACACCCAAGTTATCTTGTGTTTCTTCCTTACTCTATTGTAAGTAGACAAGAGTTGTAGAGAAATCTCTAGCAATATAAGTTTGTCACTTGGATACTTAGGGAGCTTCTTGAGATTGATAGTGGTACCTGCTACCCTCAAATAAGTGAATGTCCAAAATTGGATATAATAGGCATCAAATTCTAAAATCTTGGCTACTACCTCATCTAACATCCTTTTCACATAATCCCCTTCAATTAATTGGATAATCATGAAAATAAAAGCATCATTCACTATCTTGTATTCCTTGCTATGCTCTGGAAGCTTTTTCTTCACCAATTGGGGAGATACTATATAGGGCCATATGTTTGCATCTTGCATGTTGCCCTTTTTGAAGAGTCTTGAATAATTCATTAGCCTTGCTACTAATAGGTACACCAAATAAGATGTCATGTAGAACTTGTGGTTATTCTTAACTGTCACTAGTTGTTCATCCAAATTTGATACTCTCAATAAAATGCACAATCCATATGTTCAGGTGTCCTGATGCAGGTAACCCCATAACTCTATTCAAGAGTATTATAGAATATCTAATATCCTCTTTCTTATAACCCCTTGTCATGTTCATTTTTCTTGCTTTACACCCTAAAGGAGTCTTCTCAATGAGGTATGAGGACTGGATGATTCTGAGGACTATACTGATATTAGGTGTGATGCTACTTTAACTAGTCCCAATTGGATAAGAGTAGATATCAATGGAGACCTATCTGTGGGTTTGTTGCACAATAATAGGAATGTGTTCCAATTAGTATGACCAAGTTCAATGTCCTGGATCTTTGAATAATCATCTTGGAAGCATGACTTTGCCAGAACACCTTGAAATTTGAAAACCACTAGTTTTGGGACCATCTTTGTAGTGAGGGAGGATGATGAAGAAGCCATTGAATCTACACAAAATCAACATCTATTAGCTTGAAGTTTGAAAAAACTTAATTAAGAAAAACCCTAATGATGACACAAAAAAATGAGGGAACCCTAATTGACAAAAACTATTAAAAAACCTATTGTTTACCCTAAGAAAAAAGGCACACCTAGTGCACCTTAGAGGTGTGCTAGGTGTGCTTCACCTAAATACCCAAGTTTATTAAGGGTGCGCTAAGTGCACTTCACCTATATACCCTTGTTTATTAAGGGTGCGCTATGTGCCCACCCTTACAAAACTTGTAAACACAAAAAGGGTGCGCATTTAGCACACCTCATGGGGTGCACTAAATGCTCACCCTTTAATCCCTAAGGGATGCCTATTTATATAAAGGTGTACAGCTACGCACCTTTTTTTTAGGTGTAAATTTTTTTAGGCTTTTACATTAATGCAAAATAAAAAGGTACGCAACTACGCACCTGGATAGTTGCACAATTGCAAACCTTTTTTGGGTGTTTAATGTTGTCTTCTACATGGTGAGAGGAGAGGGATAGGTAGAGATGTGCATCTCAAGAGGTGCAGTGATGCAACAAGGGAGGTTCAGAGTGAAAAGTGAAGTAAGGAGGCAAGGGAGGGTCTTGAGTTTTATACACCTGGGACTTAGTGCACCTCTTGGACGTGTGCAGTTATGCAACTACCCATTTCCAAAAGGTGAATGCTTTCCTTATCATTTTGGCGCACCAGTGCACCTAGTGAGGTGTGCTAGATGCACATTTTTTCTTACAAAAAATGACTTAGTCCCTTAGATGATGATTTCTAGGATCTAGGTTTAAAACCTGAGATCCAAATTTGGCTAAAGACTTTAGGAAAAACCCTAAAAAAGATTCAGACCCCGAACTAGGATCCAAAAAGCTAAAAAAAAAGTTAGGGGGTCCCCATTTCTAGGCGAAATGTGGCATGCATTGTGAAACCACAACAAGCATATAGGCTTGGACGAGGAAAGTTTGGAAGTTGGTTTTGGACACCCTACTAGGTTCCCCACCTTCCTAGTTTAGGATAGATGTACTAAGGGGTATAAAAATCATTTTGGAAATAACAATGGTAAAGCAAGTTTTGTGGGGCGAATCAACACTTAAAACTTTTTCCTATAAAACATATCACCAACATCCATCTCATAACTTAAAATATAAACTAAAATAACTTAACATGCATCACATCCAAAGCATAAAGTAAATAACACATAACACAATAAATTGGTTACCTAGAAACATTCCAATGAGAAGGTAAAACTAGGGTGGGGATGACAACCAAAAATCTTCATTGCTACAATTGTAAAGTGTGGCTAATTATGGATACCAAGTGTTGATCATAAGCTATGATCTAACCTATGAGGGGTCTAACCTATTAAAGGCTTACAAATATTGTTAGGTCTCACCTTGCTAGAGGATTTCAACCCATGATTAAGTAAGCACTCGGTTAAGAGATTTACAACATCCTGTTAGGACTACTCGGTTAAGAGATTTACTCTACATCACCTATTAAAATTATTCAAAACTTGATATTCAGTTACCACCTTTCTACTTGATATTAGATCTCCTTTTTACTTATTACATCTTGATCCTTCTAATCAGATCTATCCTTTATAATCTTCTCACTACTTGTCTATGTTCCTCTAGACTGATTCTACTTTGCATAACTCTGTCATAGCCATCGTAGCCACCATAAATGCTCTCTCAATACTTAACATTCATCTCCTCATGCAATTATTAAACTCCTTAGATTTTTGCCTCCTCAAATAGGAAATGGTGGAGATGGACTAGGTTAGAATCAATGGTTGTGGTTGATCCTTATTGTTGCCTAATGTTTCCCTTAATCTGATTGGCTACATATATTTCATAGGGATTTGTAACATGACTAAATAATTATCTCTTATAATTGTAAATTCATGATTATGTTAGCCAAAAATTATTTATATAAGAGTTTGTATCATAACAAACAACTATGCCAAAAATTGTTCACTCAGCATCCAAAGGCTTTGATGCTTGGCCTTCATTGTGCTCTGAATGTTGTAACCCAAATTTTGTAGCACTCGAAATTAATTGTTACTCAGCACTTGAGTCACTCGAAACTTGAGTGACTTGGCACATATCTTCTTGGCATTGACTAGTCATATTATCTAGAAAATTATGCACAGCATGCTTTGATCACTCGACTCGCACTGATTGCTCGACTCGCTCTAATCACTCGGCATGCACTGTGCACTGTAATTCTACTAGATAATGACTAAGTGTTTTGTCACTGCCTTGTCAAAACCAAAATGAGATCAATAATGTCCCCCTTTGATATGAGTGGAAAAAACTCTTTTTCATGGCATATACATCCTTATTTTGTGCATAAGTCAGACAATGTATATGGGTAAAAGCATAGATCTGTGTCACCGTTTATGATACCAAAACCTGTTTTGGTCAAATCTCATTTCTCTATCAAAACTCTTTTTTTTTCAAAAACTAAAAATACCCTTTTATAAATCTCATATTAAATATCATCATTATATAATTTTTTGAGTGTTTTGATTAGTTATAATATGTTATAATCTCAAAATATTATAAGTCAATATTTCAACATTTTAGAAGATGCTCCCTCAAAAAAGGAAAAAAAATAGTAAATCATATCAAAAAAAAAATTGAAATATATTTATCTCTAGAGGAGAGAATCCTCTTCACATATATGTAATTTTTTTTCAAGAAGGTATAGATTTGATAGGGAAGTTTTGATAGGAGGAAAAAACTATTGGATTTTGACAAGGTCGAACTTGAGTACTTATAACAAAGAAAATATACATCAAAAATAATTATTTCTTTTTTTGCTCACTAGCTATACATGTCATCTATAAGATATTTTCAAATCAGAACAAAACAAGATGATTTGCATATACTTGTTTGACAGGAACTATACCCTATATTTTTTATAGTTAAAAAAGGGACTTCAAAATAAAATAAAATGAATGAATTCTTACTCAAAAAATTATAAAAATTATAGGCATAAAATTCATCCAATTCCACACATTTCATCAGTTTACATCATCTTCATATTTTAAACACAAATACCATTCTTTTGTCATTAATGTTGAATTGTCACATTCTAATATCTCGTTTCTTTATAGAAGGTGACATAGATTTGTGCTTTTACCCATATTCATTGCTCGACTTCTATACAAAATCTTTCAAATTTTCAAATTTTGCATTTGTATCAAAAATATTGTCTTCTTCCATACCTTATTACTCTCCTTGATTAAGTACTTCATTTCTATGTTTGCTTCAATTACTCCTGCTGAGTAGATATCTGCCTTGACAA
This sequence comes from Cupressus sempervirens, assembly GCA_028749045.1. NCBI lineage: Eukaryota > Viridiplantae > Streptophyta > Pinopsida > Cupressales > Cupressaceae > Cupressus > Cupressus sempervirens. The sequence goes on along the minus strand of CM053789.1, from coordinate 725,141,588 downwards.
GAATTTTTCTTCAAAATTCATAATCCCTTTTTTTTTTACACTTATGTCAATTGGGTTGTACACTGGAAAAATGTTTATCTAAAAATGGTTTGTGTAGCTCCATTATTATCTTCAATGATGCATCCCAATTTCCTATTGCTGCATCTAGGGATTGATATTGAATGTCTAGTTGGGTAGCAAGGTCAACTATGTGTTTATGTGTGGAAAGATGGGGATCTTTCTTCAACATTGTCTCCACATAGGCTAGTTCCTTGTGCAATACTTCCATGTGAGGTGTCAACATGGATTGGATACTAATCAGAGTAGATTGAATATTTGCATCATGTGCTTGCATCTCAGCAAGCCTACTCTAAGATGACATTAACCTCTAAAAATGTAACTCGCTATTACCTAGAGATTGTTGTAGTGTGGTACCTATGAATTGAAAATCTCCCTACAGATGGTCAATAGCCCATTGAGTCTCCTTGGTAAATATCTCAACATTACATAGCTTTTTGTATAGAGATAAAATGTTCTCTAACACTTTCTTCACATTTTCCATTTTGGTTGCTAGATCAACCTGTCTGAGTACAATAACACTAGATATCTTCTCCAAAACCTTGGTATGAAACTTCCTTTCATGCCATTCTAATAATTTAACATTTGTGTCTAGGTCTTCATTCTTAATCTTGTCCACAATGTTGACAAGTTGCTCTATAATAGGCTTATCTTCATTTGTTTCTGGGAGGCTGAAAGCATCAATATATATGTCTTTTATTTCATGCAAGACTTGCTTTTTCTTAAGTTCCCTCCTTAAGATTTATTGCCTCTTCTTCCTTTGTAGAGCGACTTCAAGAATGCTCATTTCTTCAACAGTGATTGTATTCAAATCAAACTTTGGTAGCTCAATCACCTCATCTAAACTGACATCCTCAAATGATGTAACTTCAACACTCTTGGGTGTGTTGGAACTTGGCCTTGATATTTGTAGTGGATTATCCTGTGTACTTGGCCTCTAAAGAACTTGACTGCTAATAGGAGATGTAGAGATTGGCAAAGTGACCAGTGTCTATATGGAAATTTTATCCTCAATTGTAGTAGTCAACTTATCCTCTTCAGTCTTTTCTCCTTGCTAAACTTCACCTTATGATGGTGGAATAGGTATAGGACTTACTTCCTTACCCTTGTTCGCTTTTTTTCCTTCCTTGTCAACAATCACTATGTTTGGAAAACTTGAATTGTGTAGGCTTGGCATTGATAAACTTATAGGTTCTACTTCTACCTCTTTCATCTGAATGAAAACTATTGGCATTGCAGATGGTTTCTTTAATGTAGCATCTTTATGTTCAAGGTTTACACTTTGATCTATATGTAGATCCTGTGATTCCTTTTCCTCTGTAGTTTATGGAGGAACATTTGATGTGTCTTGTGGCTTCTCCCCTATAGATGCAAGTTCTTCCTTTTGAATCTCATTTACTCTCACCACTATTGAATTATTGCATAAAATTGCTACATTGGTAGAGTCTTGAAGTATTTTTTTCAAATCATCCTCAGTCAAAGGATTTACATTCTGTGATGTAGTATCAAGAACATCCTTGATGCTCACTAAGTCTTGTTGACTCTCTTACTCATCATGTGGGGTATTGGCACTCAACACCTTTACATCCTATTGACACCTATACATCCTATTGCTCTTTTCCAGTTGTGGCTTCCTCTGTCATTCTTGTAGTTCCCTCCAAAGTACCTTCCTTGACTAGGTTCTCTTTTTCAATATTTTCTACTTCTTTCTCACCTTTCTCAGTTATTTCTTTAGTGGATAACCCATATATAGATTTCCAAATTGATGTACTCTTGGTTACCACCTCTTCTATTTGCTTCTTTAAAATATGGAATGCTTGATATTTGGGAGCAAATTTCCCTTTGTGATTATTCATTTCCTTAGCAATCACTTTCTTGTCCAATTCATGCATCACTTGGGCTAAAGTGGTTTCCTTGATTTGTCTTTTAGTATTCAAACTGAATTGCCACTTTTGCTCAACTCTTTCATGTATAAACTCTTTGGTAATGAGTTGGAAGCCTCTAGAGAGGTGGTCTTAAAATTTACTGTCATGTCATATATGGCCTCCTCTATATTATTTTTCTCTACATTTCCTAAATTATCAAATCAACATGTATGAAACCTGATAAATCTGCATTGGTCTTAATATTTTCACAAAATTTATCCATGTTAGAAGAGGGATTGTGGCTTACCACTTTGAATTGACTCAATTCATCAGACTTTGTCTTCTCCTCATCTAAATATTCTTATGGCTTGTACTTCTTCCTCAATCTCTTGAAAGTCTTATGAGCAAGACAACTCGACTTTGTTGTGATATTTTCTCTTTTATTAGGATTTGCAACTTCTTTAGCTTGTGCAAGGGTTGCCCTAGTGCTTGACCTAGTTAAAGGTATAGTTGGTTTTCATTGTAACTCCTTCACAGTCTTCTTTGGTTTCTCCACTACTTATTTATTTTCTTTCCTTTTCTTCTTGGCAACCTTAGGCCTTCTTCATTAGCATCTTCACCCAAACCTTGTGTAATTTCCAAAGGTCCTTGACTTTGTGCTTCTTATTCGTCATCATCTTCTTCTTATTTTGCTTCCTCACTACCTTCACCAAACCTCTCTTTAAGCTTCTTCACTATCTCGTTCTTCTTTCTTATTACTAAGTTTGTAAATTTATTGTTATTCTTGATTTAGCCTCATCATAGTTTCCAAGGATGTAGCATCCTTGTCAATTTCCTCAGCCAGTAGAGTTGTGATGGATGCAAAGGCTTCATCCACATTAAATTCATAAGGCAAGAGCTTTAACCATCTAACCCTGGGTATTGCAGCTTGCACATATGTGTAATTTGCATCAACTAGGAAACACACGTCACTGTAATGTTGTCCCACTAATGATACAGGAATCATCAATCTTTGCTTTATGGATTTCTTGAAATCCTTAGAATATCTAGTTATTACTAACTCAAAATTATCTCCAAGCTGCTCAATGAACTCTGCTATATGTTGGGTTACTGATATGTTTGTCTTCCAAAAAACTCTACCAAAAGTGGGGATGTGTTTTGCACATAAAAAAAATGCAAACAATCAAAGAACCAAACTTACAATATGCATGTTTGGCCTTCGTAATGGCTTCCATATTTTCTAATAATTTTTTAAGTTGCAACTCAACTAGGTCATAAGAATGGTCTCTCTTTATAATTTTGTAGTTGATTTCAACTGCCATGTAGGAAATACTATTCACTCAGCTTGACTAAAAGAATTTGTGAGCTCTCACTCTGACTACAAAGGCTGCTGAGGAGTCTAAAATTGTATCAACATCCCTCACTTGTTCCATACAACACCTGTGTTCTTCTCAATAACCTCATTTGCATCACTCAACATGCTCTTTGGTCTATCTAGGGTAGGGTACCGTGATAATCTATGCACAATCCTTTTTGTAATTCTAATTGGTCCATTCTCTAACCAAATTTGATTGGCATGTCTATGACTCAACACAATTCTGATCCATTCAATTTTGAAACCTTGAGGAAAGTCTAGGGCACACGTCAATCCTGTTTGCTCGACAATCTTATTTTCCTTCTTAAAAACTCTATTTTCACATAACTTCTAGTAGGTTTCTCTAATCTCCATGTATCCAACTTCTCCAATATTTCTAGTATAGCAACATCTCATATCCAAAACCATTAAGACCTTTGGTGGTATCATGGATAATGCACCAGGCATATTTCCCTTGTATACAATCTTAGGATTAGCTCAGAATGGGGGTTTTCTAACATCATTACTAATTAACTAAATATTGAAAACCTCCTTCCCATCTTTCGTAGTTGTTGCAAAAGAGATAGCTACCATTTTGACTTCCTAGGGTTTGCGAAAAATAAAACAACATAACTCAAAACAAGCTAAATACCTCTCAAATCTTATGAATGATGTCGAGTAGTGGTTGAATCTGGTTTGCAAACACTCGAATCACCTTTTGTAATTTACCTTCGTGCTCTTCAAACTCTAGTAGGTGCAAATGAGTCAAGAATCGACTATATAACCCTTCAAATTTGGCATAAATTACTTACTGCTTACACAATTGTAAGCTTAGATATCATAGGACTTTCAACATGCTTGGCTAACATAGCAAGCTTAACTCATACTACCATACCTACATTACTTAGCAACAACTATAATTCCTTTTATGCTTGGCAACAACATAGAAAATTAAAAAATAATAGATTTTTATCTTGGTTATAATCACTTCATTGCATCTTAATTCATGCTAATATGATCTTTTCACATCTTAGATAGTTGGAACTGATGTATAACATAAGTTTTCAAATGTCAATTCCACACATACCTTTGATTGCCTAGTTGGGGGTGATGTAATCAACTGATCCATTGGATGAAGTGACCTCATCTACATTTGATGTGTTTTAATCTTCCTTCTTTCTCCATGTCTTTTTCATCTACCTCTTCACATTTTTAGCATCAACCTTTCATTCACCTTTGTTGCCTTCATTGCTCAGTGCAGGTGACAAAGTTGGATAGTTTATGCTGACATGACTAGTCTTAAGACAACTAAAACATACAATCTCATTCAAGCATCTATTGTAGTTACCTCTGAAATGTGTTCTTAAAGAATTTTTAGGAATGTGACCTTATTCTTGGAAATATTGATAATTGTACCTTGTGTTATAATCCCAATCATAAGAGTTTCCATTGTGGTATACCTTTGTTTGTTTGTTTGATGTTCACTTGGATTTGGATCTGCATTCATATGTCTTGTATTCATACTTCTAAAATTTATAACAATAACCTTTAAATCTTTGAGCGTTGATGGTCTTGGTCTTGCATTCATATGCCTGATGTCATTGCTTCTTGCAGTTATGATAGTGTCCCTTGAATTTCTTCTTAGGGTTCTAATTTCCAGTGTTGCTTTTGCAAACATTTGTTGTATGACCCAATTTTTCACAGTGGTGATAAGTGGTTTTGTTGTACTTTCCTTTATTGTTCCTTTGTTCACCACTCCTAGATGATTCTCCTTGCTTAGTAGTAGAATAGCCTAAACCAACAGTGTCATTCTTTGGCCTTAGTGCTTCCATCATTTTTTCAAAGTACTTCATGGCTTCACTAGGCTTGTTAAGATTTGCCTTCTCAGCCTTCAATTCATTCTGTAGTAGGGTATTTTGTGTTTCCAAATTTGCAATCTTAATGTCTTACCTATTCAGTTCTTGATTTACAATCATTAGTTGATTCATTGTATCCAATTGCATGTTTGCAAGCTTTTGCACATTTGATGTCTTCTCTCAAAGTCTATTATCTAGTAGTATTTTGTCTTCTTCAATCATGGCTCTATCTACTTCAACTTTCTTTCTTAGTTTAGTTGTCTCACACAACAATATTGATTGAGCTTCTTGTTCTATTTTCAAATTCCTGACTTCTTCTCTTAGGGCATTGTTCTTTTCCATTGGATCTAAAATTGTTGCATCAAACTCTTTTGAGTTTCCATCTTTAAATAATCCATCAGTGTCTACTTCTTGATATTGAGTGTCATCTTGTTGAATAGCTATCTCTTTCCTTCTCTTCAATGAATTTTGTAGTTCATCTCTTTCCTCCTTGAGTTGATGTAGGTCAAGTTGTATTTCAATCTTCTAGTTCTCCATAGTCTTTCCCAACTTGTAGACTTTCATCTTCAAGATCTTACCTCCAAAGCTGTAAAACTTTCCTTTCTAGAGAACAAAGCTTTTATATCAATTGTTGGAAATAACAATGGGAAAGTAAGTTCTGAGAGGGAGGGGGGTGAATCAACACTTAAAATTTTTGCCTCTAAAACATATCACCAACATCTGTCTCATAAATTATCATATAAACTGAAATAATTTAACATGCATCACATCCAATGCATAAAATAAATAACACATAACACAATAAATTGGTTACCCAAAAACCCTCCAATGAGAATATAAAACTAGGGTGGGGATAACACCCACAAATCTTCACTACTATAGTTGTACAGTGTGGCCAATTATGGCTACAAAGTGTTGATCATAAGCTATGATCTACCCTATGAGGGGTCTTCCCTATTAAAGGCTTACAAAGACTATTAGGTCTCACCTTGC